>CM042845.1:10799550-10839548 GCA_023653725.1 Bungarus multicinctus | reverse complement strand
CTCCAAAAAAAAAATTAAAAAATCTCCCCCCTTGCGGAAAAAGACCACATGTAAGATCTTCTTTAGGACTGTTATAAAACTTTTGGACGGTGGTAGCGTAGTAAATGAACACTTAGAAGTCAGGGACTACTTGCAGGTCTTGCTACCTTAAAAGAAATTATTCCATCTCACTAGCATTTGATACTCAAAAATCTTCATTTTGAGCATTCCCAGAGCAACTTTGGTTGGCTGCTTTTTTTTCTTAATTTACCACTTACCATGATTTCTTCAAATGCAAACTTGCCTCTTGTAGCGAAACGGGCCCTTTAAACCTCTCGTGACGTGGTCAGATTAGATATATCAACAAGCCCTGAGATTTGCAGGACATTAAAAAAAGGGCGAGCAGCCCGCAATACAAATGTTTCGTGCTTTATCTAATTATTATTTATTTCTTAAATAAGATCCCTGCTTCTAATGCACTGATGGCTGGAGAGCAGGGCTAAAGTTCTGAGAATATTGCTACATTAAATGTTGGGAGATGAGCTTTCAACTGCTTGGGGTTTCAGTGCCATCTACTGTTTGTTGCTAACAAGGACCGTTTTTTCCTTCTCTCTCTTCCTTTTCCAGAAAACCTCCACAAACCTTTTCTTCAGCATGGATGGTGTTATTAAGGACTTCTTACCTGGTTCAGAGAACAACCCAAAATGGTTCTTAATTCTGCCTTGGTGCATTATGCATTCCCAGGAGGGAGGGAGGGAGGAAGGATAGAAAGAAAGAAAGAAAGAAAGAAAGAAAGAAAGAAAAGAAAGAAACGAAAGAAAGAAGAAAGAAAAAAGAAAAAAAGAAAAAGAAAGAAAAAAGAACAGAAAAGAAAGAAGAAGAGAAAGAAAACAAGAAAGAAAGAAAGAAAAGCGAAGAAAGAAGAAAGAAGAAAAGAAAAAAGAAAAACGGAAAAAGAAATAAGAAAAGAGAAAAGGCAAAGGATAAAGAAAAAAGAATCATAAAAAAAAAAAAAAAGGAACAAAAGAGGAAGAAAGTTAAGGGGAAATTTAGGGGAGGAAAGAAAGGACAGAAAAGAAAAGAGAAAGAAAGAAAAGAAAAAAGAAAGAGAAGAAAAGAAAGAACGGAAGAAAGAAAGAAAGAAAGAAAGAACAAAAAAGATAAGAAGAAAAAAATGAGAAAGAACGAAAGAAAGAAAGAAAGAAAGAAAGAAAGAAAGAAAAATATTCTTAGCAGTTTTCTTTCATGATCCTGTTGAAGATATAGTATATTATTGAATTAGTTTATATCCATCTCAAGAAGGGAAGGAAGGAAGGAAGGAAGGAAGGAAGGAAGGAAGGAAGGAAGGAAGGTTGGTTCTTATAAGTTTTTTTCATACAGTATATTACTGAATAGGTTTATAACCTAAAAGAAGGAAGGAAGGAAGGAAGGAAGGAAGGAAGGAAGGACAACCCTTTGCATGCTGGCTTCTGATTGAACCAGGCAAGGGCCCCTAACTTGCCTGGAGATGGGAAATTCTATCGCTTCGGTCTTCTTCTCAGGAAGAAACATGCCACCACGAGACCAGAGACTCCGCTTCGCAGCATGTGAGCCCAAGAGCAAATTCCCCAACCCTTCCAAGATGTCAAGAGGTGCAATTCACAAGCTGAGAATAGATCAAAGCCTTACTTTGAACTCTCCTAAATAACGACAACGGGGGTGGGGGGGCGGGGGGGGAGCGCCGGTGGCATTTCTGGAAGCCTCTCCCAGTGCCAGGATCACAAAGTGCCTCTTTGATTGTCTAAATGAGACAAGCTGGATTTCAGCGCCAGCAACAGAGGACTGGCAGGTTCTGGGCTACAAACCCCCAAGGTTGTTTCCTCCTTCCTGAACAAGCAAGGAAGCTACTGTAAGATTGGGTTGGGGGGGGGGGGGGGGGGGCGTTTGTTCCAAAACAGAAGCTGGGGTCCTTGGTGCTCTATAACCTTGGTTGTTTCCTTGCAGACATTTCATTACCCAACTAGATAATCTCATCAGTAGTAGGAGAGTGGTAGTTGTGCATTGGAGAAAGAGAGGAGGAGGAGAACTGTGGGATCCTTGATACTTTATAATTTTAGTTCTTTCCTTACAGACATTTCAATACCCAACTAGGTAACATCATCCATGACGGAAGGGAATGGTGTTATGATTTGTTAATAGTAATATTATTGTTGTATGTTAACAGGCCAATCCGTTTACATAGCACCATGATATAACAAAGAGCTTTTGTTTCATGGGTTATCCTTATCACTGCTTATCCTATTAAAAATAAAAACGGAGACATTCTTGGAATAATGTTATTTATTGGATCATGTAAAAAAGAAGAAGGTGCAGCCCAATGGGTATCCAGGTCGGTATTTTTGGGGGGTGGGGGGGGAACACCCTGCATTTTGTTGAACAAAACATAAGATGAGAAGGGCAACTTGCCTGGCAACAACCCTCAAAGAGTCTGGCGAATAAGATTGGCGGCCAATAAATGTAATGAATTAAATAGGTGAGAAAACCTATGTTGCATGGGGGGGAGGGAAATGTTTCCCCCGGCCTCCCCCCAGGCCTACATTTCCCTCCTTTCAACCCCAAAGTCTCAGAGGCCCCCCCAAAATGGGAGAAGGCCTTTCCAACAACCCAGCCAGGGCTGAATTCGGCCCCCTATGAATAGGAGCCTCTATTCTGAAACCGAAACCAACATCCCCATCCTGCCTTTTTGCCGCCCCCCCCCCCCCCAAAATGGTGCCACCCAAGACACCCTCGCGGGCGCCCGGTTGGACTTTGCCACTCCCCCCCTCCCGACCCATGTTGCTCCGCCCCCCGATTGGCTGTGGATAATGGGCGCGGCCTAGGCGATTGGCAAGGGCGGGGTGGGGGTGAAGACCCGCCCAGCGCCCTCGGAGGCTCCGCTCTGTCCCCGCCCTACTCTATCGTCTCTCCCTCCCTACTCTATAGACCGGAAGCGGAGGCTCGGGGACCGGAAGCGGAGGTCGGGGCTTCCGGGTCTGGCTTCCCGAGGGCTGGAGAGAGAGAGAGAGAGAGAGAGGAGGGGGCGAAGGACGCGCGGCGGGGTCGCCTGGGGAGGCTGCCCGCCCGCCCGCCCGCCATGTGAGGCTGTTTTCTCCGGGGGCAGGTGAAGGGGCGGCTCTCGTTGCGGGGGGGAGGGGGGGTCCCTCCGGGCCTGGGTGGGAGGAGGGAGGGGAAAGATATCCCGAGAGAGCCTCCACAGGCAGGAGCAGGCTACCTTGCCCGGCGCTGGCGAGCCTCTGGAGGGAGTGGGGGTTGATGCGACGCGTCTGGCTGGCAAGAGAAGGACGGAGGAGAGAAGCATGGAGGGAAGCAGGATATATCATCATCATTATTATTAATTAATCTTTGGTGAGATTCACAGCCTTTGGGGCTGGTTGATAGCTCAACAGCTTGAGTCCTAACCAAGGATCTAGGAACTGTTCAGTTAGCGTCAGATTTATTATTAGTAGTATTATTAGTATTATTATTATTATTATTATATAAAGCATTAATTAATGAACTTTTATTTATTAAGCATGAAACTCAAATCGACTGAACATTTAAAAATGCATCCCCGGTGTCATTGACTGGCACTGATATTATTATTATTATTATTAGCTATTTATTATTATTTTTAAATTATTTTTGCTATATATAGAAAGAGCAACAGTTTAATTGTCTATCTAAACAGCGTGTTGTCTTCTTACAATTCATTCCAGCACCATAGATACTGGGTTCATTATTATAAACTTTTAATCGTTAAACATTTATTTATTTATTTATTTATAAAATTTTTATACCGCCCTTCTCCCTAGGGACTCAGGCCGGTGTACAGCCAATCCAAAACCCCGACAATGATACAAAAGTTAAAAAGAGATTAAATTGAATATTTGGCCGAATATAAAAGCCCACCCCACCCCCTTAAAACCCGCAAATTAAAATTACTAAAAAGCAATGGAGACAAAACCCTCTCTCAGCCCAGGCCGGCCTGCTCGAAAAGCCAGGTCTTCAGCGCGCGCCTGAAGGACCTCAGGTCCATGCCGGTACGCAGTTCCGGTGGCAGAGTATTCCAGAGGGCAGGGGCCGCCACAGAGTTTCAAACATGAAACTGAAGTCAACTGGACATTTAAAAATGTATCATAAATATGATTGACTGGCTCTGGATGGTTGATACGGGTTGCTGCCATTATTTTTATTTTATTTTTTTATTAGTATCATTATTACTATTATTTCTTCACTCATTTTTTTTATCCCGCCTTTATGACTAAGTCATTCAAGGCAGCGGGCATACTTCATGCTCCTTCCTCCCCCTGTTTTCCCCCGCAACAACCACCCTGTGAGGTGGGTTGGGGCTGAGAGAGAGGGATAGGCCCAAAGTCACCCAGCTGGCTTTTGTGTGCCTAAGGCGGGACTGGATCTCACCGTCTCCTGGTTTTAGGCTGGGATCTTACCATTAGACCAAACGGGCTCTCTTGGTCAAGGGAGTGGGGACAACCCCGATCCTCCCATAAGAGACCACCCTGAGTTGGGACTCTATAAAAGAGCTCAGGGTTGGCATGAGGGCTCTTTCTGAGCTCTCTTGAGCTTGGCTCTTTCCTTGCAAACCTCGGTCATGCTTTCCCCGGGGCCTTCCGGATTGGCAATTTCTCCATTTCCTTTCCTCTTGAAAACCGGGCGCTCTCTTCTCTTGCAGCTCGCTGATGAAATGGAGCCGGGGGCGACTTCTTTCCACGTCGAATTCCCCGACTTCGGCAGCACCGTCCTGCAGAAGCTCAACCAGCAGCGCCAGCAAGGCCAGCTGTGCGATGTCTCCATCGTGGTCCAGGGCCACCTCTTCCGAGCCCACAAGGCCGTCCTGGCCGCCAGCTCCCCTTACTTCTGCGACCAGGTGCTGCTGAAGAACAGCCGGCGGATCGTCCTCCCCGACGTCATGAACCCCAGGGTCTTTGAGAATATCCTCCTGTCGACCTACACGGGCCGGCTCGTCATGCCCGCCCCGGAAATCGTCAGCTACTTGACGGCGGCCAGTTTCCTCCAGATGTGGCACGTGGTGGACAAGTGCACGGAGGTATTGGAAGGAAACCCTTCGGTCCTCTGCCAAAAGCCCAACCGAGCCAGCGACCACCAGTCGCCGAGCAGTAGTAGCTACAACGGCCTGGCGGAAAGCTTTGAGCTGGGGGGAGCAGGCCAGGCGGATTTCCACAAAGCGCAGGAGCTGAGGGACGGGGAGAATGAAGAGGAGAGCTCCAAGGACGAGCTGCTCTCCCAGCTGACCGAACACGAGTACCTCCCGAGCAATTCTTCCACGGAACACGACCAGCTCAGCACCGGGGTGGCCAGCCAGGACGGAGAAGAGGGCGTCAGCGACAGCACCGACTATCAATACGCCCGGCCTCTGTACAGCAAGCCCAGCATCATGTCTCACAAGCGGTGGATCCACGTCAAGACGGAGAGGTTCGTCCAGGACTGCGAAGGGGTGGAAATGCACAGCGCCTACGACGAACACCAGGTCTCCGAGTCGGGGAACGCCGTTCAGCCGGACCGCTCGGTCCAGACCAGCATTGGGGAAGGTCTCCGGGCCAACGAGAGGAAAGTGGGGGTGGAATTTGGGGACCCGGCCAACGAGGGCAACTACGACGAGCACGTCGACTTCTACGGCTCTTCCATGGAAGAGTTCTCCGGCGAAAGGAATGACGGGGCGGCTCTCGGCCTTCATGGGCCGGAGGCTTCGGGATACGGAGAAAGCGTGGACCTTCCCTCGGGGATCAAGGAGGAAAGCGCCCTCTCCGGCTTTTCAGCCACCGACAAACTTTACCCCTGCCAGTGCGGCAAGAGCTTCACCCACAAAAGCCAGAGGGACCGTCACATGGGCATGCACCTGGGGCTCCGGCCGTACGGCTGCGGCGTGTGCGGTAAGAAGTTCAAGATGAAACACCATCTGGTGGGCCACATGAAGATCCACACGGGCATCAAACCGTACGAGTGCAACATCTGCGGGAAAAGGTTCATGTGGAGGGATAGTTTCCACCGGCATGTCACTTCCTGCACCAAATCTTACCAGGCTTGCAAAATGGAGCAGAACGCTGCTAAAATGAACTAGGAGCGGGACGAGGAGAGCAACGAATGGCTTAACCAGACAAGCGGCTGTGTCGGCACGGCCCTTGATTGGACCACACAGCTTTGTGCCGGGGGCCTTGCTGCTTTTGAGGGGGTGGGTTCCAAATAAACCTGGGTTGGGGGGGGCAGGACCCCCTCTTAAGGTGTCCCGGAGGATCCCTGCCCTGAGACTGCAAACAGACCAGCCAGTTGGCGTCATGGTACTTGTTCCCTACTTACAATTCCTGCTGTTTAATTTTGTGCTTTGGGTTCTCTCCGATAGGAATGCCGAGGTCGCTTCTTGCTTTGAATTCATCTCAGTAGAATTTGGATCGAGTCTTGCCAGGTTCGGAGGGAATGTATGTGACGGGGTGGCGGTCTCCTTTGACGGCGCTCCCCGGCTAGCCGTGTTTGAATTGAAGCTAGTGAAGTAGAGTTGTGAGCGCTTGCTTGCAGAGAACCAAAGGGTGAGTGGGTGGGTTCAGTTTGTCTCCAAAAGCACATGGCTGGATAATTTTCAAGGGCGAGACTCTTATTATTATTATCACCATCAAATTGTTAATTATTCTTATCAAATTTATTTGCCAGCCGTCTCGCAGTCTGAGGCAACTCTGAAGTTCTGTCCAACTTCTCTGAATTCCATTGACTGGCAGCCCCTGTTTGTCTTGGCAAGCAACACCTGTTTTGGTTTTTTTATGTGATATATGGCGATGGACAGTTTAAAACCTCACTTTCTTGTCCTTTCCCTTGTGCCTGATGCAATAGTCAATCAAACCAGCCTCTTCTTTTGACTGAGCATTTATGTCAGTTCCCCAACAGGGAGGAGAAATGCCCCTTCCTTAGCTCAGACATCTTTTTTTGAGTCTATATTTTAACAATCTGCACAACCAGAAAGCAAATCACCTTTGGGCTTTGCAGTGTGTTTGTAATAACCTCCTTATTTTGTTATAGAATCTCTTTTAAGAAACCACATTTCCTTCCAGTGGCTAAAATCTAAACAGCATCCTTAAAGCTATGCCCATATTCGGGGAATCTTCTGAGCTTCTAAACTGCAGATTAATTTCATAATCCGAAGTGATTCCAGATCATTAATAAAGGATTCTTTATTCTTTCTCAGCCCCAACCGTTCAAAAGGGAGGCAGGTTAGAATGGTTAATTCCTTTTTTTTTCCCCTGATTACTGTCCTGCATTCCTAATCCAGGTTTCCATCGGTAAACCTTGGAGAAAAGGTAGATCTGTACTCCTTGCTTAGGTTGGGTGTCTCTCAACCTTCCAAGATGGGTGGACTTCAACTCCCAGAATTCCCGTCTTGGCTGGGGAGTGCTGGGAGTTGAAGTCCACTCATCTTAAAATGCAGAATAACAGAGTTAAAAACATTCCAAGGTTGTGAAATAACAACCTAGGTAGATTCACACGCACAAAAAGAAAGCATTTTTTAAAGATAGTTGTCCTCTTTTCTTTGATTGCTGAAATTATCTTTTCAGCTGATATCTTAAGATACGAGTGTCTGACTTGCTATAAAGATAGCCCTGTAACCTCTCAATTTAATATGCCCCCCTCCCCGTGTTAAATAAGTTAAAACCTATCAAGTGTTGAGGTTCCTTTGTCTCTTCCTTCTCTCTCCCCATGGATAATCTTTCATTGTCTCCAATGAGGCATTTCTTCAGCTGACCATAGGCACTTACAAAGGGTCAACATCAGGGGTGCACCATGAACTCTGCCGTACCTGCCGCTAGAAATGGCTGCCACTGACTTGAACCCTAGAAAACAGGTTGATTCAGCAGAGATCTCTTTGCCAACACTGTAATTTGCTAATGTACAGAAGCACTTTGTATTTAAAGCAAAACAAACAAAAAATATATAATATTTTTAGAACATGTATATATACATACATATATATATATATTCCCTCTGGTTTAATTTCTAATTCATGTTCGGTCTGGTTTTTCTTATTGTTTGAAATTTTATAAGGATGAGAAGTTTTGTGTTTACATAAGGGTGGGTACTAGCTGGGTTTCGTTTTGTTTTGTTGAGGGAAAGTAAGATCCTAAGGATCTGGGTTTTTTGAGTTTTGTTTCCAAAATCAAACAGAAGCAAAAAAAAATATGTCACTGCCTTAGAATGTTCTGGAGGCCTTTTCTCTATAATCTCTCAGAATCTCCACAATTTTTCATTTATATATACTTCCAATTGTGCAAGAAGTAACTTTCCCTCAAACATACATACATCCATGTATATAAATAAACTTCAAATATTATACATGTATGTATGTATGTTTATTTGTTTGTTTGAGGGAAGGTTAGTTCTTGTGCAGTTGGAGGTCATCAAGACAGCTCAAAATGCCAGAGGTTTAATCTATGTGGAAATGGTTCTCTAACTGCCATTGAGCTATAATGCAAAGATAGTTATGCTGCATTTTTCGTGTAATTTAATCACAAAGGGATTACATACTACCCTAACGCTTCTCTTGGCAGAAAGTTGACAGTGGAAACCAGACACAGTTAGTGGAAGAACTATGATTTTGGACATGTAGGGAAATTCTCAACCATTCAGCTCATGGTTGTCCCAAAGGTGTTTTTTCAACAGGCAACTGGACTTTCTTGGGGTTTTTTTCCCCCTTTAAAATGTTTCACTTCTGATCCTAGAAGCTTCTTGGATGAGAACTGGAACATTTTCAAGGGGGGGCGGAATAAAACGAAGAAAGTCCAGTTGCCTTTTGAAAAAAAAACTATTTTTGGGATATGCTTGTGCACTTTGAACATGATGCTTCAGATAGGAATAGAGAGACAATTCTTTCATTGTTTTCCGTGTGGAATAAAACTTAAGTTATTTGTCATCTGCTGGCAACAGTTCCAGGCAGAATTTGTGTGCAATTGATGGTCCTTTCCTTCGCCTCTCGAGATGGCAGTTGCAATTAAGGAAAATTAGATAAAATGCCCGAAGTGTAGAAATAGGTTATTTCCACATAGGTCAGGATTCTGTGCATGGTAAGAGAATTACAGTACATATTCCCTCTCTTGTGCTGTGCTAAATTCCAGTTGTACATCTTCGTGAGTGACACCTGTCTTGCAACTAATCCAAGAGAAGGGATTGTGGACATTTGTCAGTTCAGCATGCTAATGAAGGGGCCGGCATGATAATGGCACACTTGGTTTTGAACCCATCTTGCTAACACAACTAAAATTTCTCTAGGAAACCTTTTCCTTTTGCAAGGAAGGAAAAACACCCCACAAAGTTTACCTGCTGTTCTTTTTTGCAATTTTCCTTTTCTTTCAGATATCTGCTGCTAAGCTGGGGAGTAATCTTTTCCCCTCCATTCTGGTGCAATTTGGATAGTAATTCATACTCTGCTTTCCTGCTCATCGGCGAAGGCAAAAACTGCTGGGTTTGGGAAATCTATTCTTATTTCTAATCCTTAAAGGATTTTAGAGGCATGCTAACACAGCATGTTTCCCAAATCCGAGATTGTAAATATTATATTGTAAAATTCACCATTGGCCGCTTTTGTGGTGTTTTTTTTTTTAAGGGCATCTATGTTAAACATGTTTTTGGGCAGATGATATTTCTAAACCTGAGAGTCTATTTTTTTTAAAGAAAGATACTTGTTTATCTAGGATAATAGAATACTAAAAACCACCCAGAAAGGATTTGTGCTTTTTAAAAAAAAGCTATGGATGAGTCAGAATCGAAGAGTTTAGCTGCTAAGCCCCAGGGCGGAAGGAGAATTGGAGGATTTAAATGTATATTAACGTTTTTGATGTGTTACATTGACATGCTTCTCCTTTGCTTAAAGCCTGCATCCTAAGTTGGCTGTTGCTGCTTTCCCTCACTCCCTTCTATAACTCCCCTTCTGGTTTTCCTCCATATTTCTAGAATAAATGTGATTGGAGGTTTCTTTGTCGTTTTGCAAACAAGAAAATCTCCTTCATTCCACTACAAACATTTGCCCGTTAAGCATCGTCACTTATAATATTTAGAACTGATCTGTGAACTGCTATGTACTATATCACAAAGGTGGGAGGTCTAATTCTGCTGTCCTTTATCATGGTTTATGTGGTTTATGTGACATTCCTGTTTCTTTGTTTTTCTTCTTATAGAAGAGTCCGTTGCTCTTTTTGTATAACATGTTTTAATAAATGTTATCGGTATTTTGCTACGCCTGTTCGTTTGCACAGCAAAGAAATGAGGGTAGGGAGCCAGTTTCAATTGAATGTTAACGGTTTGCTGATTTCTGAATAAATAGGAACCCAATTTGGGTTGAAAGAATTCAGAAATCCGGCTAAGAGTAACATAGACCAAGGACACTTCTACATTGGACGGCAGGCCTCTTCGGAAAATTGGTGAGATCTGCTGATATGAAGAAGCCGAAGATCACATGTGCTCAATCAAAGCCATCGGAAAGCTTTTGCGTTGCCACTCTTAATGACCGGCGGTCAGTGGCATTTAGCTGAACCCAGCCATTCTAGCAGATCTCATTTAATCACTCCTTTTCAACACGGGTATCCGAATTCAGCCATTTATTTTCCAAAGGGTAACCAAATCTACCCCCATCTCCAGAGATGCTTGCTCTGCCCACAGCTGTCATAACTGGCTTTGGCCGGAGCGAATGTTTGCTTTCCAAACAACAGCCTTCAATCCGGGGCCTCTCGGCTAAATTCCCTTTTTAAATTCAATCACGATGCCGTAAGAATCTCTCTTTCGGTCACAAAGAAAGGATTACATGTTTCTCTTTCAGACACAGGGGAAGCAGCGCACGCCGGAACCTGCGTACAATTCTTCTCCTTGTGTTTCCCAGGTACACCCCCCTCCCCGATCCCTTGGATCAAAGGTGCCAAAAAATTAAATCTGAGCTTGCAAACTGCTCATTTCACAAAAATCTTATTTTGCAAGCCCTGTTTTAGTAGGCTGAGGCAAAAGATAGAAGCATAACAAGTGAATGGAGCCCCCATTGTGGCTGTTTCCAAGAAGCCCCTTCCCGCATAATTGGCTTAAAGAGCATACCTCATACAGGTAATCCTCGGGGAGGGAGGAAAAGACATGCTCCCTGGCCACTGCAACCGTCATAAATAGTCAGCTGCCATGCCTTTGAATTTTGATCATGGGGATACTGCAAAAATCATTAATTACGAAAAAACATTTCCCAAGTCACATTTTTAAACGAACTTTTTTCCATGTAACTTTGACCAGTCGCTAAACGAATGTTGTCAGTCGAATGTTGCTATACCTGTATGTTATTTATCGGTACTTCTCGATCTGGAAGGAAGAAAAGTCTGTTTATTTTTTTAAAGCCTGCTTGTGCCTTTTTTTTTTTTTAAACCAAAAAGCAGAATATTTTTGTTTTATTATCTTAGCCTAAAAGATAATAAAGAGTGCACAGCACAGAGGTCGTCAAATGTAAACACCCTGCGTGTTAACTCAAGTTGTACCTTGACCGTGTCAAGGCAGAGTGACTTGTGAACTTATTAAGCCCACCCCCCCACCCCAAATCTCTCCTGGGAACCCAAAGTCAGGAAAAGTTTATGATTCTAAGGACGGGATGCTGGGCTGGATCAGTTCATAAACTTTAGACCCCCCACCCTCCAAAGTAAAAAGCACTTCCATGAACTCCACAACCCCTGCAGAGGGGAAAGGGGTCAGCAGAACAAAAAACTTGATTTTGCATCCACACAAGGTGTCGTATTTATTATATTTTATATTATATAATATTGTATTATATATTTATTGTATTATATTTATTTTATTATAATTATCTTTTATATTGTATAATATTGTATTGTATTGTATTACATTGCAATATTATATTGTTATTATTTATTATATTTATTATCACACCACTTTAGATGTAGGTTTAATGCAAAATCCGAGTTAGACCTGCTCAGAGCAGGACACGAAATGTCCACTAGGGGCGCAAGGGAATCGATGTGCGAGGCTGTCTCTCCGCGCGCATGCGCCCTCTTTCAGCGTCTCTCCCGCGAAGGGGCGTGGCCTTGGCGCTTCCTTTTTCCTCCACCCTCTCCCCGTCCTCCACCTATGGCGCCCCGGAAGCGGAACACTCGTCTCAGTCTCTCTCTCTCTCTCTCTCCCCCCCCCCCGTCCGCAGGAAGGATTAGCTTCCGGGTGCCGCTGGCTGAGGGGGGCAAAGCGGCGGCGCTGGCGGCGGCGGCGGCCGGGGGGAAAGCAGCACTCGGGCCAGGGCCGAGCTCCCTCCGGCGGGCCCGCCATGTGAGGAGACCCCGACGCCCCTCAGGTGAGGCGGGAGCGGGGAGGCCGCTTTGCGGGGCCCCTTTTCTTTCCGGCTTCTTCCTATGCAGGCGCTCCGGTCCCTTCAGGCAGGCTCCCTTCCCTCGCGGGAGGCTTTGGATTTATTCCTCTCCTGCCTTCGCTGCTTTGTAAGTAACTCAGGGTGGCTGCCTCCTGTTATTTCCCCCGCAACGACAACCCTGTGAGGTGGGCTGGGCTGGAAGGGAGGGGCTGGCCCAAAGGCACCCAACCGGCTTTCAGGGCTAAGGCGGGACTAGAACTCCTCGACGCCTGGTGATTGGCCTAAAGGCACCCAACCGTTTTTCATGGCCAAGGCGGGACTAGAACTGAACCATCTCCTGGCGATTGGCCCAAAGTCAGCCAGCTTTCATGGCTAAGGCGGGACTAGAACTCCCCATCACCTGGTGATTGGCCCAAAGTCACCCAACTGTTTTTCATGGCTAAGGCGGGACTAGAATTCCTTGTCTCCTAGTGATTGGCTAAAAACCCACTGGTTTTCCTCCCTAAGGTAGGACTAGAACTGACCATCTCC
Source organism: Bungarus multicinctus (assembly GCA_023653725.1). NCBI lineage: Eukaryota > Metazoa > Chordata > Lepidosauria > Squamata > Elapidae > Bungarus > Bungarus multicinctus. The sequence continues at coordinate 10,826,665 of CM042845.1, read as the reverse complement.
TGGCGATTGGTCCAAAGTCACCCAACCGATTTTCCCGACTAAGATGGGACTAGAACTCGCGATCACCCACTTTCTAGTCCGCTAGCATTCCTTAGTTTGCATCCCTGCCTTCTTCTCTAGGTCCCCAGGCAACCTATTGTAGAACCTCCTCTGCCACCAACTAGGGGAGTGGTGAAGGCACCTGGCTAGAAGCCAAGCGATTGTGAGTTCTAGTCTACTGGGAACCAGGCTAATGCATTCTTTTATCCCATGCATTAATGCATTAAAATAATGCATTAATGCATTCTTTTATCCCACCCTACCTATCTTATATCTATATCTATGTGTCTGACTATATCTATCTATATCTACCTACCTATCTACCTAATCTATCTATCTAGAGATGGCATATAAATCAAATCAAATACTCCTGCCTCCTGTTTTCCCTGTAGAAATGATTCTTTGCGATAGATATACCTATAACACCCTGGTTAGGAAGGCAGGTATATGGATGAGGGTTTTCTTAAGCGCTGCATCCTTGCTAGGCGCTCCGTACCCCAATCCCGTAACTGTTTTACTTTTATTCAATATCGTCCACCACTCTGGAACCTCTTGTTGAGATGGACAGCTAATAAAGCGTGGGATATTTGTTTAGCGAAACCTTTCTGTACAACAGGGTCTCCTTTCGCTTGTGTCTAGTTGGAGGGGTCCGTGCTTTGGGTCTGGAAATGGTTACTGGGTACTAATAGATGAGGTGATGAGGAACGAAGAGAAGAACGCAGCAATTGAGGATGGGTGTGGAACTTTGTTTATAAATAAACCTCCCACAAGTTTGTGTATCCGAGTTCTACATTGGAAAAAGTGACAGAGCGAGGCAGAGCCAATCATAAGAGGCACTTCCAGAAGGCAAAGGAAGAAGAATCTCAACGTTTATTGAAATAAAAATCTCACATGCAACTTTGCTGGCCCCTTCTAACTTCAAGGCCTTGTTATGCTCTCAGATCTCAGAAGCGGTTACTTCTTGTTGTCGGAAAGTTGCACTTGGTTTTCCCTTTTTCGGGCACCCTTGGTTTTCTTCATACCTCCTACCCATTTCACCGCTCAGGTCGTATCTGATGATATTTAGATGATGTCAGTGAGTCTCGGCTAATTTAATCCTTGGTGTGGAAGTGAGATCACAGCCCTTATTTATAGACCGCTCTAGAGAAACTGAGGTGGTGGGTAAGGTGCATAAAGAAAACTGTACAGGTAGCCCACAACCTACGACCACCATTGAGCCCAACATGCATGTGGCTGAGTGAGACGTTTGTTAAGTGAGTTTGCTCCATTTTGCAACTTTCCTTGCCACTTTTGTTATGTGAATCACTGCAGTTCTTAGTAACGCCGGTTGTTAAAGTGGATCTGGCTTCCCTGTTGACTCTGCTGGTGAGGAGATCCCCAAAAGGGGATCACAAAATGATTCTGGACCCTGCAACCGTCATAAGTATGAGTCAGTTGCCAAGCGCCTGAATTTTTTCATCACAGGGATGCTGCAGAGGTCGTAAGCGTGAAAAACAGTCATAAGCCCCTTTTCCCAGGGCTGCTGTTAACTTCGAACAGTCATTCTTTGTTGATGTTTTGTTTTGTTTTTCTGTAAGAAAGATTCAACGTACATTTTTCAGTTGGTCAATATTATTGAACTGAAAAAGTACATTGAATCTTTCTTCCAGAAAAACATCAACATAGATAATCATGGATAATAAGCAACCTGGTTTAATAGTGCAGATCTCCTTTTCACATCTTAAAGTGCAAAATTAAAGTCACAAGCTGGCCTGTCTACGCCTAACTTTTACGTAGAATAGCTTAAAAGGACTAGTTTCAGATAATCAACCGTCTTTCTCCTTTGCCATGTGGAGGTGGGTCTTTCTTGAAGCGGTGGCTCGCAAATACCATTTTAAGGTTCGGTTGGTGGCATCTGCCTATACTGACATATGTGCACAGGATAAGCTCTCTGTTTTATAGGCATTTCTTCAGAAATGGTATTTACGGATTTGTAAAATATGTGGAAGTTTAAATAAAAGCAAGGTACATATGTTCAAGGTTGCTTTATCTACTGTGAACATTGATTTGCTCATATGGGGCTCCTCGTGAAACCCTTCATCTACTCTAAAATTATGTGGGGTTTTTTTGCACACCTGTCCTTGTTCTGTAATCTTTCCACCTTGCTGCTTTTTTAGATATATTGAATACAATTTCCAGAGTTCAAAGTTATTGCTGATTAAGATTCCAGGGAATTACAGTGAAAAACAGCTGGAGGCCTTGGCTTGGAGAGGCTGTTAATGTATGTTTCTTTAAAAAATGAGCTGGCCAGAATAAAGATGAGATCATCTTTTTAAAAAAATCTCATGATTCAGATAGATAAGGCTGCACCCACACTGGAAGATGAGAGAATAAATTAAATTCAATCCCAATTAGTAAGTTTGCTATCACTGATTATCAGCAGTATGAGCCAAATCATCTCTCCAGGGGCTCGGCAGAGAAATTATTGTTAATTTTTCTCAGCTACATTTTTTTTTTAATTTTTAAGTTATGGCTTTTGTGTGAAAAGGAAGAACCTTTGTTAGCCTTCTGGAATGGTTTGGGGAAAACTGTCCTTACCTGCAGCAAAACTTTTGACATAACGTGTTATTCTGTCAACTAAGATGGTTCAAATTGTTGAGAAATTCTGTTTTGGAGTCACAAGATGGAAGGAAGTTGCAAAATTCTTTGCCTCTTAATGTTGCATGACCTGCTAGTGTACATCAACAGTACTTTGGGTCAGCTGCCTATACAGCCTTCTTTCAGACAATGTATTTCCATTCCACACTGGAAGTGGCTGCTGGATTCATGGCAGATTCCTACCCCCTCCTTGTTGTCTTCTCTCTGTCATCTTTCTTTTTTTGGACATTCTATTGTTGTATTCTCGTTGTGTTATTTTTCATTGTTTATTTTATTGTTCTGTTATCTTCTGTTCTAAGCGGTGGGTGGCCTAAAAGTAAAGATGTTCACCTCACACTCGAGAGGTTGACAGTTCAATCTTAGCAGCGACAGATGTTTATCAGGGCGCAAAGAGAAATTATCTGCTGCGAACTCTGCATAGGTGTCAAGAAGGGCATCCAGCCAGTAAAGGCTCAGCCCCAATTCTTTATGCAGATTATAGGATCATAAAAATAGGTAGGTAGGTAGGTAGGTACGGTAGATAGATGGTAGATATGATAGATGATTAATATGAGAGAGAGAGAGAGAGAGAGAATAGACTGGTGATAGACTGGGATGGATGGAGGGATAAATAGATAAGATAGATAGATACGGTAGATACGGTAGATAGATGATAGATACAATAGATGGATGTGATAGAAAATTAATTAGACAGAGAGATAGACAGAAATCTAATATCTATAAGCTTTTCACTTCTTCATTTTAACTGTTGTCAGCCACATACAGTAATCCTGCAGTGAGATAGACACCAAATAAATGTAATAGATAAATTAGTTGCTCTCTTTTTTGCATTCTTAGCACAGCCAGCATAACTTCTAATGGCTTTATTAATTCCCAATATTTGAAGAAGAGACTCAATGTGCTAATCTGAGGACGTGTGAATCGTTCTGGGTCATGCGAGATAACTCATGCCCATGTTCTCCGTAGGAGATTGCGGTATCAAACTGCAGACTGCCCCTCCCCCTCATCCAGCAACTCCCTGTTGGGGGAATTAATTCCCTCCCACTTCGCGCATGTCTCATAAATGTAATTTGCTCTCTTGAATCCCGGGTAAAACTTGCCACCTCTTGTATTTTTATTCTCATCAACTTGCAGATCGTATGCGGAGCCAAGTGAAAAATCGCATCCCCGGCCACAAACGGCTGGTGGGTTTTTTTTTTCTTTCTTTTCTCCCCTCCCCCCCCCCCACCACCCAAGTCGTGCATTTTGAATTCTGATTTTGCGAACGCTCTTTTTGTGTCCTTCTTTCTTGCAGGTTACACCTTGGGCCAGGAGACATGGACAGCAGCAGCTTCATCCAGTTCGACGTTCCCGAATACAGCAGCAGCGTCCTGAGCCAGCTGAACGAACTCCGCCTGCAGGGCAAGCTTTGCGACATCGTCGTGCACATCCAGGGCCAGCCCTTCCGAGCTCACAAAGCCGTCTTAGCCGCCAGCTCTCCCTACTTCCGCGACCATTCGGCCCTCAACACCATGAGCGGCTTGTCCATCTCCGTCATTAAAAACCCCAGCGTCTTCGAGCAGCTGCTGTCTTTTTGCTACACTGGAAGGATGTCTCTGCAGCTGAAGGACGTGGTCAGCTTCCTCACCGCCGCCAGTTTCCTCCAGATGCAGTGTGTCATCGACAAGTGCACTCAGATCCTGGAAAGCATCCATTCGAAAATCAGCGTCGGGGAAGTCGACTCGGTGACGATCGGGGCCGAAGATCCGCTGGAGAACCACAACGGCCTGAAGGAGGGTGGCTATTTCGCCAACCCCGTTGAGATTTCCCCTCCTCCCTACTGCGCTCAGGGCCGCCCACCAGCTTCAGGGAACGACCTCCGGATGGAAACGACGCCGGCCAACGCTCTCCGTGGCCGCCTGCAGGAGGAAGGCCATTCGGACCGGGGCAGCAGCGGTAGCATTTCGGAATACGAGATTCAAGTCGAAGGAGATCACGATCAAGCGGAGCTGATCATTAGAGAGAGCCAGGCTGCCGAGGTGAAGGTCAAGATGGAAAAATCCGACCGGCCCAGCTGCTCGGACAGCTCATCGCTCGGCGACGACGGATACCACACGGAAATGGTGGACGGAGAACAAGTGGTGGCCGTTAACGTCGGCTCCTACGGCTCCGTCCTGCAAAATGCTTTCTCGTATTCCCAGGGAGCCTCGCAGTCTGCCAACGTCTCCGAATCCTTCGGCAGCCTGAGGAGCTCCGGCAGTTCGAGGTCGATGCTCGGCTCCTACCGAGGCCGGGGGCGTCAAAAGCGGGTCTCCACCAGCCACTTGCACAGTGACGTGTCCAGCCTGGTGTCGGCAGCCGACGGCGAGCCTTCCGGCCATCAGCCGGGCTACGAGAGTGGCTCCCGGGAGAGGAATTCCCGAGGCCACTGGTACGCCTACAGCGAACGGCTGATCTGCATCTACTGCGGGAAGTCCTTCAACCAGAAGGGCAGCCTCGACCGGCACATGAGGTTGCACATGGGCATCACGCCCTTCGTGTGCAAGTATTGCGGGAAGAAATACACCCGCAAGGATCAGCTCGAGTACCACATCCGCGGCCACACCGACGACAAGCCTTTCCGCTGCGAAGTCTGCGGGAAGTGCTTCCCTTTCCAAGGGACTTTGAACCAACACCTGCGGAAGAACCATCCCGGCGTGGCCGAAATCCGAAGCCGGGTGGAATCGCCCGAAAGAACAGAAGTCTATATGGAACAGAGAGACGACGACGCTTCCGCCCCCGAGACTCTGGATTATACCATGGATGTGCACACCCCCGATTAAAAAAAAAGCAACCGAGGCGCTTTCTCCCTCCACGCAACTCGAGCAAAGCACACACGTTCCTCCTTCGTTCCTTCGATCGGTTTCACGAGAGTTATAGTTCCGTGGTTCCCCCCTCCCCTCCTAAATTTTAGCCGTTCTTGCGGGCGTGGTTCCGGCATAAAAAGGCTGCTTGTTTTGTTTTGCAAAGGAAGCCCGGCGAGCTTTGCTCCCAATAAACCAGCTTAGGGAGATGGCGAGCTTTGTTAGCTAAAGATGTGATGACAACAGGGATAGTGCAGGCTGGTTCACCAAACGACACCACAGCGTTGTGTTGTAGGGAGACCGGGAGCAGGCAGACATCCCTGGATGCGAGTCTCGTTGTGTTCAGTAGGACTTTTTTCAGTTTGATCGAGGTGGCATATCTCGAAAGCTAGAAATGCACCTCTCAGCTGTGCTTGTTTTATTTTGTCATACGACAATGTGGGCTCAAGAAGGTGTTTCTTTTCTTTGTGGAATAACTATTTCGATAGCTTTGAATTTTATATATAATATATATATATATATATATAAACACTTATAAAAGGTTCGGGGTTTGTTTTTCCTCTTCTGGTTGGTGAGGGGTGAATGTAGAATATCTTAATAATACATTTTAAAAAGAACCCCGTTGATAAGGCTCTCAAAGTCATTTAAATCCCCCAGCCCAGATTTTGTTCAAGAAACATTGTTCTTGGTTTGTATGTTTTTCCCTTTGTTGCAAATATGATGTCCAGAAGTCAGCAAAGTATAACTTTTTTTTAGTATAACTTTGCTCCATAACATACATAAACCAAATGCCATAAATGTATTAATTTGGGCCTTTTTTGTCTAGCATGCAAACTGGACAACTTTGGTGCTGATTCCTCTTTTTTTATAGGAACAAAAATGTATTGTTATATTAGCCAACACAGAATATAGGATTGTGGTTTTAACTATTTTTTATTATCCTCAGAATCTACCTTCATTTCGTACTGTAAAAAGGCAGACCGGGTTAAATCATGTTTTACATTAATTGCTCTGGATAGCTAACGGTCAGCTTAACAGTAAAAAAGGATGTTGTATTTGAATCTACAATATTTCAGTGCAGTATTTGTAAACAGACTTCTTCAGGTACACCTTATCTTCATACTTAAATGTTTTCAAATGAAACAGTTGGGTTTTTTTTTACTTTTTTTGTAATGATACTATATGGGAAACAATGAGCAATATATCCTATTGTATTAGAGAGGCAACTTTTAGCTTCTCCGTAACAGTGGCTAATCAGTATTTTTCACAGAGAGCCAATAACAAATATCCTCTTTTCTCTGCTTTCAGATGTTTGATAACTTTTAAAAATGGTGCTAACTTTTTCCTTTTCCCTTACTACAGCATAGAAAATGTGAAACTTTAAACTGGTAGTAAATCTTTTTTTACCTTTCCGCTTAGATTTTTGCTTTCCTGAAACAGACCTCAAAGAGTTATAAGCTGGCAAACTTGACTGTATTAAAAAAAGAAAAATTCTAGACAGTGGGGAAAATGACAGATTTTATTTGATTGTTTTAAAGCATGTTAGCTTTGCGTTTGGTGGGGTGAGCAGCGTTTTGATCGGTGTCTTCGCTTTTACGGGGAACTCAAGCGTCCCAAATTTCTCTTCCGGCTGGGTTTATTAGCGGCTGTTTCGATTTCTGATCTGAAGGTATAGGCAGTAGGGTTAACTAGGTTGAGCAGAGCAAAAGATTGGTGATGCTTGACTTGAAGGGTGCTTGGCTACTCCAGTGTCTGTAGAGCTTCTCAGTCATCCAGGTCATGGTTATCCCAAGGGTGCTTTTTCAAGAGGCCCCTGGACTTTCTGTTTTTTCAGAAAGTCCAGGGGCCTCTTGAAAAAGCACCTTTTGATACTCAGAATTCCAGTTTTCTCTTTCTGTGTGCCTGTAACCCACGGCAGTACGGCCATACTTATTCCTACCATTTCCCCCCAAATATGACCTCCTCTGAAAGTAAGTCCTAGCTTGATTTTTTACATACGCACCCATTATAAGCCCTACCCCCCAAAATAAGCCCTAATTAAGATCCCGCCCACTCCAGGGTGCACGGATAAAAATTAAACTAGGGTGGGGATGGAGGAGGTGGAGTTGCCCTACAACTTATCTTTGGACAGTTGTAGCCAGGCCTCGCCCATCCCGACACCTGCCTGGCCAGCCCATTTCTTCTGCAGCCAGCAAGGCTTTCCTGAAGGCCTCTGGAGCTGGTAACAAAGCTCCCGAAAATAAGACCTGGTGCCTTCTTTTGGTGGCAAAAAAAATATATAAGACAGGGTCTTATTTTGGGGGAAACACGGTAGTTAAACGAAACTATGGTTTCCCCAACCCTCCTAATATATGCTTCTTGAACGGGAAACAGACAGGCGTCCTGCCTGTGTACTTCTCTTGCCAAAACTGAAGGATGCACGACCCCTTCACTGACTTTAAGGACTTGTCCATTGTTAGTGCATGCTGACCTTTCAATCTGAGCCTTCGCTTTTAATTCCAGGGCGATTAGTTGGAGCTTCTCACAACTGTGAAATTAGATCAGGATTCTTCCATTCTGCTCAGGCGACTTGTCTAAAGAGATAATGTGAATATTGTGGTTTTAAAACACGGAAAGCAGAGCTGGAGTAATGTGGAGGAAAGCATTAGACAGGAAGGCCAAGAAAATTACCTTTCCAAGGGAGTGCAGGTGACACCTCCCATCTTGCAATCTTTTCCTTTCCCGAATTGTGGGTTTAAAAGAACTGCTGGTCATGAAGATGACAGCTTGAGCATCAGGAATATATCGCCTTATGGCCGCAATTGAGCCCCACATTCCCGTTGCTGAGCGAGACCGTTGTCGAGTGAATTTTGCCCCATTTGAGGACCTCCCTTACCACCCTTGTTCAGTGAATCCCCGCGGTTGTTAAGTTATTAACAAACAAGTTGTTAAGTGAGCCTGGCTTCCCCATTGACTCTGCTTGTCAGAGAGTCGCGAAAGGGGCGGAGTCATACGACACTGCAGCCATCATAAATGAGAGCCAAGTGACTGAATTTTGATCACAGGCGTGCAGCAAAGACCATAAGTGCGAGAAACGGTCGTAAGTTGCTTTTTTCAGCGCCATTTGATCACTAAACAAACTGTTGTAAGTCGAGGCCGATCCTGTAGCGGCTGGCAGGACACTCCTGCCCACCTAGCGGCTTGAAGGCATGCCAGTGGGAGTAGATAAATAGGTACCACTTTGGTGGGAAGGAAATAGCGTTCCGTGCGCCTGTGGCGTACAGCCATGCTGGCCATGTGGCCACGGAAAATGTCTTCGGACAATGCTGGCTTCCTCGGCCTAAAAGACAGGTGAGCACCACGCCTTAAAGTCGGACACGACTGGACGAGGAAACCCTCTCCCTCTCCCTTTGCTGGGAGGAGAAGGCTTACAGGTTTCTGGCCAGGTGGAATGGGCAAGATGCCCACAATGGGCACCAGAAGAAGGGGGTGGGAAACAATTGTCACACTTCCATAGGGCAACTTTGGATCCCAGGCTTCAGCGAGGGCATATAGACCATCCATTTGTGCGCCGTCTTAACGCTTCTTAAGACGCAAGCTAGCTTTCCACCTTTTCGCCCAAGGAACCGGGTTTTTAAAGGTTTTCTTTACAAAAGTCCAGCTGTGCAAGTTAATCGCGACCCTTTTATGGCGAACCTCTGCTGCGGTGCCTTTTCAATCGGTTGGCTTTACTCCATAGTAAGCGGGATTAAGAAAGAAATAAAAAGAAAGGAAGGAAGGAAAGAAAGAGAAAGAAAGAAAGAAAGAAAGAAAGAAAGAAAGAAAGAAAGAAAGAAAGAAAGAAAGAAAGAAAGAAAGTCGGTTAATTTTCAGTTCTGCGATCTTAGCCCTCTCTCGGTCCTTCCGAAGTACAAAATACTGCTTGTTTATTTATTTTTAAGCTGTAAACTTGAGCTGGTTTGAGTTTACCAAAGAGTGATGTATCCAAAAGGCTACCTTCTTTTTAATTATGCAGATTTCGTAAGCGGGGCATACTTCGTGTTAACCCGCCTAAGCGTTCGTCCATCTGACAACAACCTTCTTTTAAAAGGCTTTTAAATCCTTGCTTAGGTTGTTTTCCTCTTTTCAGCCGCTTGCTAGGGTTAAAAATGATCAAGCCATAATATAGTACTGTATAAATCAGAGAGCTTCATAGGACGTGGCAACTGTAGGAAGCCAACATGTATAAAGTTAAAGCAACTTGTTTTCCAACAGTTTCAGTAAGTTTTAAAAGGATAGCAGGGCAGGATACACATGTATAAAATGAGTTTCTGCTCTAGTTATGTATTGGAGGCAAACATCCAGCAAAGACCAGATGACCGCAGGGAAGAAAAACACCCAGAAATTTGATAATATCGACTAATTAATTCCTCACTCCTGTCATAACATTGTCCATACCCCCTTTCCCCATTCCCTAGGCTAGTATTTCTCAACCTTGGTCACTTTAAGATGCCTCGACTTTCAACTCCCAGAATTCCCCAGCCAGCATGAATTCTGGGAATTGAAGTCCAGGCACCTTAAAATTGTCAAAGTTAAGAAACACAGAAGCTGTGCCAGTGTTGTTGCATTCAAGCTGACTTAATAGCAGGTAACTACGGTGGCTGCCATTTTAACCGGCCACTCTACCCTTGTTAAGGATTTCGAGTCCTAGAATTTCTAGCTGCTGAAAAGCTAGACGAGCGATTCTACTGATAGGAGAGAATATTAGTAGCTCAGGGTTGAACTGTGGGGTCTTTGGTGCTCTCTGAGCTTAGTTGTTTCACTGAAGACGTTTCACGACCCAACGAGCTAACATCATCAGTGCTAGAAGGCCATTCTACGCGGAGCCTCAGCAGTAAAGCAAGCAGTGTGTTGAATTTTCCAGATACCTGTGACTGCCCTTTGCACAAAAGGCAAAAATGCATTGTGCGAAGCAGCCCTCAAGCGTCTTCCTCAGATTTTGCTCTGCTATTTCCCCTGGAATATTGCAAGGTGAACAAACGACAGGCCTCAAATCTAGCCACAACCTCTAATTTGTGCCTTTTTGCACCGTGTTTCCATTGTGATGGGGGTACACCTTCTTACTCTTTTGAAGTTCAGACCTTAACCTCACCCAGGTGCAAAGTATACAGTGAGCCTGTTGTGCTGCTGACTCTACACCGTTAAGTTATTCCAGAACTGCAAATTCATTTCATTTATAGTAACGCAGGAATTAAAGGAAGTCAGTGAGACAGCTATCTTTGGGTTAGATATGTGAAATAATAGAAAATTGGTTCATAATTGAGTCTCTTAATCTACCTTTTTAGCTTACATAGACAATGTGAAAAAAAAAAAAAACCAACAGTGACAATGTCCTTTGTTTATACGTTTTAACCTATTTACATACTGTGAAAATGAATTTTTATACTTTTGCTATACTTTTGTGGTTTTAAATAGCAACTGAATTTTTTTTCCTAACCAGTTAACTCTTCCATATAATTTCTATTGAGCTTGTAAATAAACTAAGGGAGGGAGGGGAAAGCTTTGTAAATAAGTGGGTGGGTTTGTTTTTTTTTAAAGCAACAGAGCACCTCACAATTGGTTCTGTATTCAAGAACGAATGCTTTTTTTAGTGACAGGAAGGATCGTTTTAGAACATTTGCCGTAAGAAAAGGAGATTTAGGGAATTGCAATAGTCGTCAACCTTTCATATCACATGCATGTTTCACAGTGGAAATTAGCTTGGAAGTCCTGGCCAAAAGTGAGATGAGGTGGACCTAATCTCTTAAACCAGGGATCGGCAACCTTAAAACATTCACACGAAGGTCCTAACCGGAAGCCCTCTGTTCAATTCTGGAGCCGACCAGACTCTATGGCGGTTCCCCCACCATAGAGTCTCCTCCTAGCGCGGCGTCCTTTTTCCTCTACCTGTCCTAACCTAAAGCCCTATCAATTGTGGAGCCGACCCGGCAACAGGGAGCCGCATGTGGCTCCAGAGCCACAGGTTGCCGACCCCTGTGTTAAACCATGGTTCATCCTGAACCTCTTCTCCATTCCCAAATGGGACAGAGAAAGAGCCAGCCCATCATACCAGGTATTACCCAAATGCTCAGATCCGTTGGGTAGTAAAGTTCCCATCGTCCCCCACCAAGCTCGTACTCGATTGGCTGGGAAGCAGGGGGATTGAAGTCCAACCTGAGGTTGAGGAAAGCTGAATGGTCTGCGCGCTTGTCAGCCTGAACTGATTTGTTTCCCCCTCAAGTTTCTCTTAACAAATTTGCAGGATAAATGGAACACATCAAGAAGGCTTTTCCTTCGTTCTTAGATAGAATTGTGTTATCTGAAGTAGTTGTTCTGAGCTCTACCATGTAGGAAGACCGCAGGAATTTTTTTTTCTTTTAGATCAAGGGCTGGAGGGGGAAGAGGGTGTGTTTGAGCTTTATCTTTAGGCGGATATCTCTTATTTGAAATATACGTTAAGTTTACTGTGACTTTTGTCGTTAATCGGAAGGGGTTTCACATTGAAGCCACTGCAATGGGACTCAAATATGCAACGCCTAATCTATTTTCTAAGGGGAATTCTACCCTGGAATGGTGCTTTTAAGACTGGTCAGGGTTATTTATTAAATTTTTTATATATTTTAAAGTATTTGGGAATCGTGTAAATCCTTTATATAAATAATAAATATAAATATATATATATATATATATATATAAATATAAATATATATATGAATCTATATTAGTTCATGAACTGTAAGGAGAGGAGAAAAGCTCAGAAACTGAACCCAGAGTTCAGCGAAGTCATTCAGAATGTTCAGCAAATCGTCATTGTCATGGAAATGGCTCCTCAGAGATCAAATGTCTTCGTAGAAAAATGGAATTATGTGCAAGTTCACACAACTGGGAGGAAGTCACCTCTGAGAACGCTCCCTTGGAGGAGATTTGCCATACAGGTAGTCCTTGACTTACGACCACAACTGTAGACAGCATTTCCGTCGTTAAATGGCAGTTCAGTGAGCCGTGCCCAATTTTACGGCCTTTTCTTGACCCGGGTGTTAAAAGCGATTCACACGGTCATTAAGCAAATCCAGCTTCCCCCATTGACTTGGCTGGTCGGAAGCAGTCTGGGAAGGTCGCAACTGGCGATCTGGTCTCACACACACACACACACACACACACACACACACACACACCAAGACAGTTCAGCCGTCATACAAATACATGCTGGTTGCCTAGTGCCTGAATTTTAATCCCAAGACCCTGGAGATGTTACGGCGGTCGTAAGCGGGAGGACCAGCCACCTTTTCCCCCAACGGTCACTAAAGGAATGGCTGTAAGTCAAGGATTACCTGTACTTACCTGGTTGATTTGAAGATGCAGGATACGCTAGTCTTGTTGGGTCTATTGTTGGGATTTCAAAACAATTCCGGAAGAAGCTCGGGAGCAATTTGAACATTTTTAAAAACTCTCCTCAGACCCTCAGCTGTGCCAAACCCAATGAAATCCACGTCACTTTCTGCGTCTTCCCAGTCCCTTCTCGGGGCAGCGAGGTGTCCTCTTTGCTCACACCTGAGGGCACGTTCTGGAACAAGTCATCATCAGGCTTCAGGTTTCCCCCCTTGAATGGGAAGAACACCTGGCTGTCAGGATTCCGGCAATCACCCCAATTAAATCGTGAGTCTCGAGCCAAACTTCCAAGACTTCAAATGATTTATTGGGAATTAACATGTCCGGAAACGGCCTGAGTGGAGCCGACTCTGAGGCACATCATTCATTGTCACCCTGGACTCTGGTTTCCCCCCCACTCCCTGGAGGTCTCGTAATTCATATTCTCCAATGGGACACTTCCATAGCCCAGAGTCATCAATCAGGCTCTCCGATCACCTAGTTACTATCTTTGAAAAACTATTGACGGAATGCACTTTCGCTTTCCAAGCTGCTGGGCTGCTCTTTCAGACCCGTTTCCCCGCCTCTCTTCTCTGTTGCCAACTCTAAAAAGGACCATCGAAATGTTTTATGCGTTGACACTGCCAGTCCTTCAGTTCTCAATCCAGAACAGAGGTGACCAATCTTGGCAACTTTTAAAAAAACTCCCGGAATTCTCCGGGCGGCAAGTTGCCGAAGTTGGACGCCGCATGATCTAGCTTCTAGAATACAGCTCTGTATTTTCCAACTTTCTTTCTCCCCTAGCCGTTTGCGTGAAGCCAGCTCTAAACCTTTTGCAGGCCAGAACGAGGGGAGCCTACAAGTATTTAGTATTTATTTGATTTGTCAATTGCTTACAAGATACAGGTATAAGAATAAATATAGTTTTGAGTACATGAGATAGATACTTATAAGAAAAATAAAAAGAAACAATAGGACAGGGATGGTAGGCACGTTGGTGCGCTTATGCATGCCCCCTACAGACCTCTTAGGAAAGGGGTGAGGTTAATAGTAGACAGTCTAAGGTTAAAGTTTTGGGGGTTTGGGGAAGAAATGTGTTAAAAGAATACTTTGCAACTTGCCCTCTTAGCTGCGACTGTGTCACAGTCTGGTTTTCTCTGTTCCAGAACATGCCTTCTAACCAGGTCTCATGCGGGAAGCCAAGATCTCTTTTGAACTATTGCAAAAATAAATAAATACATACATACTTGTTTACACCTCTTTGGCTCAGACGAGAAACTCGCGACAGATTTGCATGACGTCGGTGCATTGGCAGTGGGTATTTTTAAGTAACTTCCTATCAGGAGCTTTTGATGTTCTCATCAATATTTGAACACTTTGAATGACTTACCTCAGTGTCAATATTTTGCAATATTAAACCGGTAACCTCACAAACTCCACACACTTCATCGCTGACATGAAGTAAAATGAAATGGATGCTCTTAAAGCAACTGAACTTGCCATTAAGGATTATTTTATAGCATGAGATATTTTAGAATATTTATTCAAATGATATTTTACTCTTATACTCAAGATGGGTTTTTTTTTTTTTTTGGTTTGTTTTTGGGTTGGTTGGTCCTTTTTGTTTTCCTCCATTTCGTGTCATGAATATTTCAGTGCTGCTTTATTTTGTTCTAAAGGATTTTTGTTCGTTCGTTGGTTTGTTTCTTGCTTGTAAATTGCCTTTTTATGGTATAAATAAAAGTCAATGGGAATTTGCCGTTTATAAATTAAAATGCTTCTGAAGCACACATGCTGTCTCCGGCTTTGCATTTATTTTTTTAAGTGATGCCATGTCACTGGGCGTCCGTCACCACCTCCTGCTCGGTTAAAATCACCCTGACGTCATATTATGGTGTTCCTCTGTATCTAAACCATGATGTGGCTTGGTTTGGGGTTAGCATGTGGTTTATAAATACAGCTTGGGTGTGTGGTGAAGCTGTGTTCATGGACCTTACGAGTTCAGTTTGAGGCACGCAGACTTCCTTGTTTTATACTCCTTGCAGGCAGCTGGTCATTTTGCATTGTGTTTTACAGAGTCATTGAGGCCACTTGGAGGTTTATCTGAAAGTAAGGACATCTCCAAGTGGCCTCAACGACTCTTTTAAAGGATGCAAATGACCAACTCTGCAAGGAATGTAAATCCTTCCATTCCCCACCATCCAGTCAGAGCTGAAGAAGCTTCTTGGATGGGAAGTGAAACGTCTTCAGAGAAAAAGAAAGTCCAGTTGCCTCCTGAAAAAGCACCTGGGGGACATTCCCAAGTTGGGACACAGAGAGAGAGACATTTCCCAAACAAACCGTGGTCTCTTGGGGTCAGCTGTGTTGTAATTTTTGGCAGTTCTGCGTTCAGATCCCGCAGTGCTCATGACCTATAGAAAAACAGCTCATATGGCCCAGGCTAAATTCAATTCAGAATGAACTCAAGCACGGCATTTTGGCATTTTAATGGCGCTTCCTCCGGTGTCTTTCAGAACACGATCTGTTCAACTGCCACTCAGTCATATTTCTGAGGTCATTCAGCCCCAGCCAAGAAAGCCTGCCGGCCTTTTCCTGATTTGCAAAAGGGGAAGAAAGGTCTTAAGTCTTGTGTCACTCAATAAAAGGCCTTAGAACAAGCCCTTTTTTAAGGCTGGGGATTTTGCAACATCCCATCACGGTGGCCCAGCTCTCTCCCAGCCAAGGGTTGAAGAAACCCGTTTGTGTGTATTTCACTCATTCTTTTATCCCAGCTTGTTCAAAGAGATGAACTCTAGGCCAAGGACAAAGCAAACTTCGCACCCTCAAAAAGGTTTAGCTTTAGAAAGAAAGAAAGAAAGAAAAAAATCCATGGATTTGCAGCTGAACTGGTCAGAGAGGAGCACTGAGGGAAGGGCTGGGTTCCCTTAATCAACCTTGGCTTGTTCATAAACCAGTTTAAAGGCAGAGCCTAAGACTTGAATGAATCGCAGAATGATAGTTTAACTTAAGTTTGATTTAGCTGCCATTTGAGAACTGATACAGGAGGAAAATCAGACTTTCTCCAGCTAACAAAAATACTGCACTTAATTGGATAAATGGCCCAGATGTTAATATTATAGAACACTTAGGTTATCCTTCTGCATCAACATATTTTAAAATATAACAGATATGGGGATATGGGTTAAGAAGCTTTCCAGACAGGCTGAATATCTATAGAGATTCTCCATTTTTCAGGTCGCAGTTGTCCCAAAGGTTTTTATTAATAGCTGGCCTGGAAGCCCCAAAGGTGTTCATTCCTGGTGGGCTTTTCCCACCCCTTGAAAACGTTTTGCTTCTTATCCAAGAAGCTGAAGACCTGAACTGGAGAAGTTGCTCAGATAAGCGAAAATTGTTTTCAAAATGGGGGGAAAAAACCCAAGAATGAACACCTTTGCGGCTTCCAGATCAGCTCTTAATAATATTCCTTATCCCATCTTTTGCCTGGGAGCAGTAAACTCCACCTGGCAATGGAGAGAAAGGGAATGTATTCAAACCCTGAATGATTGTCATTTGGTAGTTTCCACTTGAGCGAATGGGGCTTAGTCAGAAGAGGGTCCTTTTTTTTTTTTTAAGGTTGCGGTTTGGTTCATTTCTCTGGGTTCCCGTAAGAGCCTCTTCTAAGAGGGAGAATCCTGTCGGTTGGGTTTGCTGGTCCCATCCTGAGGGGTTCAAACCACCATTTTTATCTCCACGGGATTCGAGACTGGGAAAGAGGTACCGACTCTTTAAGAGGGTTAAAAGGTCTTTTTCCGGAAAAAAAAAATCGTTCCAAATATTGTGAGCATATTTGAAAATCCTTTCTTTCTCCTTCTCTACTTCCTCCTCCTCATTCTTTCCTTCTCTTCCTCTCCTTTCCCCTCCCCTCCCCAGTCTCCCTCCCCTCTCCTCTCTCTCTCTCTCTCTTTCTTTCTTTCTTTCTTTCTTTCTTTCTTTCTTTCTTTCTTTCTTTCTCGTTCCCTTCCCAAATATTGTGAGCATTTTGACAATTGAAAACTCTCCTCATTCTTTCCTTCTCTTCCTCCTCCTCCTTTCCCCTCCACTTCCCGCCTCCCTGTTTCTCTTTCTTTCTCTCTCTCTTTCTTCTTTCCTCTCTTCCCCTCCCCTCTCTCTCTCTCTTTCTTTCTTTCTCTCTTTCTTTCTTTCCTTCCTTCCTTCCTTCCTTCCTTCCTTCCTTCCTTCCTTCCTTCCTTCCTTCCTTCCTTCCTTCCTTCTTTCTTTCTTTCTTTCTTTCTTTCTTTCTTTCTTTCTTTCTTTCTTTCTTTCTTTCTTTCTTTCTTTCTTTCTCCTCTTTCCCTCCCCTTCATGTGGCACCAGATGCAGAATGTTTAATCAGATCGCCTCATTTCAGGCCTTGTACCGACCTTGCGAACCCTCCGTGGCCGGTGGAACGGCTTGTCAAAAAGAAATTATCTACTCCACCCAGGGATACGGCGACAGCTAGACTTCAACCTGTAAGCAAACATTCCTTCCTTGGGCTTAACACAGAGTTCGACTTGTTAGAAACGTGTCGCGAGCTCTTCCTAAAATGTAATTTTGTTCCACAGGGAAGCAAGGTGATGAAATGTATTCCTCTCCTGCAGCTGTGAAATAAAAACACATTTTTAAGCCTTGCTTTGAACTACTCGTGGCAGATGAAAGAACGCAACTCCAGGACAGATTATATTCTCCCCAACCAACGTCTCTTTTTCCCATTCAATCCAAAGTAAATGCAGAAGGTAAGACTGAGGCCAGAGTCTTCCTGGGTCGAGATGTATCGCCCAGAAAACACCCTGAATTAGTTATTATATGTGTAATTTATTGCTTAAAAAGCAGGAAGCACTCGACTTAACAACCCGGTTGTTACCTTCGGTTGCTAGGGGAGACATTGGTTAAGCGAGTTTCGCCCCATTTTACGACCTTTCTTCCCACCGATGTTAAGTGAATCACTGCAGTTGATCAGTTAGTGACACGGGCTGTTAAAGTGAACCGGATGTTCCCGTTGATTTTGCCGGTCAAAAGATCGCAGAAGGGGATCCCGTGACAGCCAACGGTCACAAGTATGAAATGGTTGCCAAGCTCATCTAGATTTTGATCACGTGACCACGGGGATGCTACAAAGGTCGTAAGTGTGGAAGAAATGGTCGTAAGTCATTAAATGAACTGTTGTAAGTCGAGGACTGCCTGTTTGTGCATTATGAGAAAGGTGACCAACAGGGACTTGTTCTGGGAAACAAAACAGAAACTTATTTCCAAATAAATTAGCTGCAAGCTTATTCTTTCATCAAAAAAAGCCCTTGAATTATTATTTTCCCTTTACGTTTTAAATTGCACTGAATCTCTCTGCTACTTTTGAGCCTGACTACCAAGCAAAATACTCTCCTCCGTTCCCCAGGAGGTGGATGGTAAATTTATTTAATTTTATTTTTTCATTTTTCCCCTCATGTGCCACTAGAGGGAGCAGAGAAATCTACATCTCCGCCCCCTTCCAACCTAATTGCATGGAATTTCACATGGCAACAACCTCATAGGGTGTGGGTTGCGAATGGCTTTTGTAGCAGTCATCTGCAAAAAATAATAATAATAAATGCTTTTTCTAAGCCGCTGAAAAACATGCATTGTTCAGGGAATGAAGATTCTTGGTTTGCCATTGTTAACCTACAAAGATACTCTGTGCGATCTTCTCTCCCTTTCCTTCTCCCTCTCTCTCTCCCCTTTCCCTCTCTCCTTCCTCTCCCTCTCTCCCTATTCTTCTCTCTCTCCTTCTTCCTCTCTCTCTCCCTATTCCTCTCTCTCCCTCTCCTTTCCCCTCTTTCTCGCTCCTTCTCCCTCCCTCTCTCCCTCTCCTTTTCCCCCTTTCCCTCTCTTCCTCTTCCTCCTACCCTCCCTTTCCTTTCTCCCTCTCTCTCCCCTTTCCCTCTCTCCTTCCTCTCCCTCTCTCCCTATTCTTCTTTCTCTCCTTCTTCCTCTCTCCCCCTATTCCTCTCTCTCCCTTTCCCTCTCTCCTTCCTCTCCCTCTTCCTATTCCTCCCTCTCTCCCTCTCCTTTTCCCTTTCCCTCTCTTCCTCTTCCTCTTCCTCCTACCCTCCCTTTCCTTTCTCCCTCTCTCTCTACCCTTTCCCTCTCCTCCTTCCTCCTCCTCTCTCCCTATTCCTCCCTCTCTCTCTCCCTCTCCTTTTCCTTCCCTACCCCCTCCTTCTCTCTCCCTCTCTCTCTCTCTGTCTCCCCCTCTTTCTCTTTTTCTAGCAAAAGCTATTTTTCACCCCAGGGTGTCACGGAGGTGAATCACACAGCTAAAAAGCTCATATTTCTTTCTCAAAAATACCCAAGCTCGTTTTGATGGGGGGAAAGGGATGGCCGTTTCCTCCTATCTACTAGCTATGATTGATGGAAGGCATTAAACGTTGCTTCTGGCTGCTTCCAGAGATGACAGGTGTCCAAGGGACGTAAACTGTCAATGTTAGATGTAATAAAACCGCAAACATGTCCCTCAGAAGAGCCCAACTCTTCCAATCATCGCTCAAGGGAATGGCGGGTAGTCCTCGACGTACAACAGTTCATTTTAGTGACCACAGCACTGCAAGAAAGTGACTTAGGATGACCGTTTTTCACCCGTATGAACCGTTGCTGCGTCCCCCATGGTCAGATGATCAGAACCCCAGGAACCCACTTGTGTTTAGGACGGTTGCAAGTCCTCATTTTGCGACCTTCTGAGTCTTAACAATCGCGTGGCTGACTTAACTGCAGCGATTCCGCTAACGGCCCTGGCAAGAAAGTTCATAAAACGGGACGGCGATTGTTGTTGCTTAGCAATAAAAATGTTGGGCTCATCTGGGCTCGTAAGACAAGGATTATCCGTATAAGATCGTACTGGGGCTTCCACCTGGCTCTTTATTTCACATAACTTATCCTGAATCTCGGGTACCATGTAAGGACCAACTGAAGGATAGTCAAGAAAGGCGTTACATTAGGAGTCGGCAAGCCGTGGCTCTGGAGCTGCCTGGCGCTCTTTCATCTCTCGTTTTTGAGCCTTTTCCTATTGTTCCCCCCCCCCCCCCCCCAACAAAAAGGCACCATTTTTAGGTGTTAGAACAGTTCCTGAAATAAGTGTCCCTGATCTCATAGTGCTGATCTCGCTGCGCAACCAGAAAACCGTGGGGTTGTTGCTAAAATGGGACAGTTACTAATAAAAAGAGTTTTTTGGGTTTCTTTTTGAATAAGTTCAGAGTCCGTTTGGGTTCTAAGGGTATACAAAGCATTGAGACTCTAAATCGGGTCTCTAAATTGGCAACCCGTGGCTCTGGAGCTGCATGCGGTTCTTTGGGGCCTCGGCTGAGGCTCCCTCTTGGGTGATCCCACCACTGGCTGGCCCCTCCCCTCGCCCTCCCCTCCCCTTGATGCCTGGCCTGAGAAGGTGAAACACCAAAACCAGTAATGAGAGGGAGAGAGTGCCATTTCCCACAGAAGTGGTGGGGAGGTGTGTGTCATGTGACTGGGTGGGAGTGACATAGAGTTGGCCATGCCCACCTGGTTTTGTGGCTCCCGGTGTTTTGTTTTCTGTCGGAAACGGATCCAAATGGCTCTTTGGGTGTTGTAAGGTCGCCGACCCCTGCTCTAACAATGATTCACATCCCTGACAGCCATGACTGGGGACTGAGATAACCAGGAAGGAGGAAAAGCTTTCTAATAACGGAAACAGTCCCTCTTGGCAGGCTTCTGTGTGAGCCTGAAAAAAACCACGTGGCTGCTTTAAAGAGTTGACTCATTAAAGTCGATGCAATTCTTTTTTTTTTTTTTTTCCCCTAGACCTGAAAAACAAACAGTCATTCCACCTGATTTTCTTGAAGTTCTGCATCTTTATCGCATGGGGTGAAGGTTGAAGATAAGTATGGAATAGAATAGAATTCTTTATTGGCCAAGTGGGATTGACACGCAAGGAATTTGTCTTTGGTGCATAGGCTCTCAGTGTACATAAGAAAAAATAAAATATATTCATCAAGTATAACTGTAATCTACTAATATTTCATTAAATTACCATCGCATTTTCC
This sequence comes from Bungarus multicinctus, assembly GCA_023653725.1. Classification (NCBI taxonomy): domain Eukaryota; kingdom Metazoa; phylum Chordata; class Lepidosauria; order Squamata; family Elapidae; genus Bungarus; species Bungarus multicinctus. The sequence continues at coordinate 10,805,739 of CM042845.1, read as the reverse complement.
TCTTCTGTTTAATTACTACCTGTGGCAATTTTTATTAGGTATTAGAGTGACTGTGCTTATTGCTTTTTGTCTCCCAAGACCTGGAGAGATCTTGAAAGACTCGAACACTGAGCCCCAACCCAATAAAATTGAATTCAGTAGCGAAAAAAGTTAAGGTTTTACGCTTGGGCAAGAGAAACCAAAGGGAGAGATTGAGAGGAGGTGGGACCCAGGAGTCCGAATGGACAACCACTTAATTATGAGCTGCCAATGGATAACTGACTTGGAAGGGACCTTAGAGGTCTTCTAGTCCAACCCCGTTAGGAGGAACAATGAACCAGTGGAGCGACCGGCCTCCAGAAGTTACGGGTGCTCCATTTAATCACCAGTGTCTGAATTGTTACCATCCTGGATCTAACATGTCCTTAAGGGGAAACAAGCAAAAACGTAATTGGCTGCACCCTAAGTCTTTTGAAGGGATGCAGTGGCTCAGGGGCTAAGACATTGAGCTTGACGATCAGAAAAGGTCGGCAGTTCGGCGGTTCGAATCCCCAGCGCCCCGTAACGAGCGAGCTCCTTGTTACTTGTCCCAGCTTCTGCCAACCGAGCAGTTCAAAAGCACGTAAAAAATGCAAGTAGGAAAATAGGGGCCCCTTTGAGGGGGAAGGCGTTTAGTCCTGCTGGCCACATGATCACGGAGACGTCTTCGGACAGCGCTGGCTCTTCTGCGGCTTTGTGACGGACATGAACAGCGCCCCCTAGAGTCCGGAATGGCTAGCACGGATGTGCAAGGAGGGGAGTCTTTTGTGTTAGATTCACCCCTCTATTCCGAAGGTTTTGGAAGATCTGCACCTAGTGTCTAGGGTTATGCAAGCACACCCTGTCACCGGAGCCTGGGATGGGTGCGTGGTTATAACTGTCAACTTGGAAAAAGTTGCCGAGCTCATGTCCTTCGGGCTGGTGGTTTCAGAGAGTCTAGCCAAGTGGGAGAGGACTGATAACGGCAACGGAGCAGCTCTGTCTGAACTGACATGAACCTCGATTGTTTTGGGGAAACGCTCTTGGCTCGGATGCAACAATAGGAAGCTTTGGTAGTAAGCAGCACAAACATGCCCTCGCGCACCAGTGCTTTCTGTGCAAACTTTCTGTGCAAAACAAACTATAATAAATAAGTTCTGCAAGTCAAGGACTTTGAAAGGAATCTGTCCAAGCTTCCTATTGTTGTTGTTATTAATTTTATCTCTTTCTCTCTCTGTTTCTCTCTGTCTCTTTCCGTTTCTCTTTCTTTCTGTCCCTCTCTCTTTCTCTCTCTCTTTCCCTGTGTAAATCCCCAAAGAAGTCCCATCCTCTCCCAAGCACTTAGGGCTTCCTGCCTAAGCAGGGGGGTGGACTAGAAGACCTCCAAGGTCCCTTCCAATCCTGTCATTCTACATATTATACTTTTGCTGGTATCAAAACACCAAAGATGCTATACGGTTGAGAGGCATTTTGCTCATGTGACATGATATCGTTCGGGTTTTGTTTTGTTTTTTTTAAATGCAGGAACTCTTTTATCAAGATGGTGTAGAAAGTAAAGTTTTAAATCAAGATCATGTTCTGGCCAATTACAAGGCTTACAAAGTCCATGTAATATAAAAGGAGGAAGAGGAAGAGGAATCCAGAGGAGAAGGCGTGAGACGGTAAAGAAGAAAGAAGAAGAAGAGAAGAAGGAAGAAGAAGCAGAATAGAAAAGAATAAGAAGAAGAAGAAAGAAAAAGAACGAAGAAGAAAGAAAAAAGAGAAGCAGAGAAGAAGAAGACGCAGAAGAAGAGAAGAAGAGCAGGAATAAAACGAAGAAGCAGAAAGAAAGAGAAAGAAGAAGAGAAAAGCAGAAGAAAAGAAGACGAAGAAGAGAAGAGAGAAGAGAAGAAAGAAGAAGAAAGAAAGGAAAGAGAAGAGAAAGAAGGAAGAAGAAAAGAAAAGCAGAAAAGAAGGAGAAAGGAAGAAAGAAGAAACGAGGAAAGAGAAGGAAGATGAGAAAGAAGAAGAACAAGAAAGGAAGAAGAAGTAGAAGAGAAGAAAGAAAAGAAGAAGAAAAAAAGCAAAGAAGGAAAAGAAGAACGAAGAAGGACAGAAAACAGGAGCAAGAGAAAGCGAAGGAGAAAGAAGAAAACAGAAAAAGAGAAAGAAAGAAGAAAGAAGAAAAAAGAAGAGAGAAGAAGAAAAGAAGAGAAGAAAGGAAAAGAAATTAAGAAAGAAGAAGCAGGAAGAAAGAAGAAGAAGAAGAGGAAAGAAGGAGAAGAAAGAAAAAGAAGAAGAAGGAGAGAAAAAGGGAAAGAAGCAAGAAGAAGAGAGAAGAAAGAAGAGAAACGAAAAGGAGGAAGAGAAGAAAAGAAGAGAAAACGGAGAACAAAAGGAAGAGAGAGAAGAAGAAGAAGAAGAAAAGAAGAGAGAAAGAAGAAGAAGAAGAAAAGAAGGGGGGAAAGACCGAAGGAAATAGGAGAAGAGGAAGAAAGAAAGAAAGAATCAAGAAAGAAAGAAAGAAAGAAGAAGAAGAAAAAGAAAGAGAAGAAAAGAAGGAAAAGAAAGAGAAAGAAAGAGAAGTAGAAAGAGAAGAAAGAAGAAGAAGAAGAAAGAAGAAGAAAAGAAAGAGAAGAAAAGAAAGAAGAAGACAAGCAGAAGAAGAAGACAGGAAGAAGCAGAAGAAAGAAGAAAGAGAAAAAAGAAAGAAAGAAAGAAAGAGACGAAAGAAAGAAGAAGAAAAGAAGAAGAAGAAAAGAAAGAGAACGAAGAAGAAGAGAAGAGAAGAAAAGGGATGAAGAAAGAAGAAGAACGAGACAAAAGAAAAGGAGAAAAAGAGAGAAGGATGAAAGCAGAGAGGAAAGAAGAGTTAAAAGGCCGAGAAGGAAGGAAGAAGAAAGCGAAAAGAAGAAAGAAGAAGAAGAAAGAAGAAAAGACGAAGAAGAGAGTTGCTGTTTTGGCATTGTAGGAAGTACAACGAAAACTGTGGATGCATCCAGCAACGGTTGAATACAGTAAAACCAAAGCATTGAGGAATAAAAATAAGAAAAATAGAATACACACGTCTCCATTTGCAATTTGAAAATACAATGTCTACAAATATAGGCTCAAAAGCCAACTGCAAAAGGGTGAGAAGAAGAATCTTGAGCTTCAAGCTCAGATCTGCTGCGCAGAAAACAGCTCCTTGCCGAAGCAGAAACGGATATTATGAAACTGAGTGAACTTGAAATTGGCCTAGCGGTTAAGGTGACCAGGCTACAAAGCGGGAGATAGGGAGTTCTAGTTCTGCCTTTGGGCCAGCCCAAGCACCTCGCAGGGTGGTGGTTATTGTGGGGAAAATAGGAGGAAGGAAGGGGTGTTGGTTATTGCCACCACCTCGAGTTATTTAAGTTATTTAAGTTAAGGCACGGCACAAAGAAACAAAATAAAAATAAATAACGAAATTTAGAGAACTTGAAATTATGATCATGAAATTGAGTGAAACAACAGTACTAGAGAATTCCAGGTTTCCTGATTTTTATTATCCATCCTTCCCTCCCTCTTTCAATCTCTCCCCCACCCTCCCACCCATAAGTAGAAAGGGAATTACCAGGAAAAAAAATGCAGGATTTTGTACTTTAAACCACTCTGCTTTGCTGTTGCTAATCACATTTCCTGTTTGCTTTATGATAAATAAAAGTTCAGCAGCTTCCTTCGCGGTGTACCTGCCCCGAAGCAGGAAGTAAACATGAATTCCCAATGAATTCTAGACAAAATATTTCTCCACATTTCATTTTGGTTTGATTGAACGTTTTAATTCTCGCCCGGAACAGATTTTTTTTTTATATATTCCATTGTTCCCATGGTTTTGATCGTTCCAGGCTTTCCCATTTTCTATCTTTATTTCTTCCTTTTGTTTAAAAGAACAGCAGCTTCGTGATGCTGAAGGATATTCTATTTATTCATACCAAGAGAAACCAACCAACCGAGTCTCGTCTGTCAGGTGCCGAAAATATATTCAATGCAGGACAAGTAATTGAACAGGATGTCAACACGTAACTAATCTTGGCTGTTTTCCCAGGAGATGCCTGCAATTTTATCTGCTCAATTGCAACCAAATCATCTCATTTTAAGTCAACTGACAGGGTTTGGACATTTGTAGAATTCTTCTAATTTCTGGGATCCTGACTAATGTCCAAAAAAGGTGCACCTGTGCTTAGCTTGTTCTTGGGCAGGGGCTTTTGGGGGAGAGATGGGTGCTCCATCCGTGGAGGTTTTCAGGAAGAGACTGGACAGCCATTCATCCAGAATGGTATGGATGACCCTCAACTTACAACCGTTTCTTTAGGGACCAGTTGGTCTTCCAGTGGGGCCTCATCACCATAACTGAGTCCCCAGAGCCTGTTGCTGGTTCCTCCTTCCTTCCTTCCTTCCTTCTTCCCATCCTTCTCTTTTCTCCATCCTCCTTTCCTTCCTTTCTTCCTTCTTCCCATCCTTCTCTTTCTTCATCCCCTTCCTTCTTTCCTTCCTTCCTTCTTCTCATCCTTCTCTTTTCTCCATCCTCCTTTCCTTTCCTTCCTTTCTTCCTTCTTCCCATCCTTCTCTTTCTTCATCCCCTTCCTTCCTTCCTTTCCTTCTCTTGAGGTTATAAACCTATTCAGTAATACTAATATGAATATCTTTATGAAAAAAACTTATAAGAATCTTCCTTCCTTCCTTTCCCCCCTAATCTATACCTAGGAAGCTCCTTCTCCCTCCCTCCCTCCCTCCCCTAATTCACACCTAAAATATTTTCCCTATCCCCTTTCTCCATCCTCCTTTCCTTCCTTCCTTCCTTCCTCCCTTCCATCAGGGCCTTCTCCAGAGCCCCAGACCTTTTGTCTCCATCGACCCCACTGATGATGTCCCACCAAGTCCACCTTCAGCGACCCAACTTCTCAAGAGGACGCCTTGTCCCTCCCAGGGCTGCTGCTCCCTAGGCCCAGGAGACCCCGGGAATCCTTCCCACCTGGGAGTTGCGTTGGGAAGGGGAGACAAATCTCGGCCACCCAACCCAAGCTGACCCTCGCTGGTGCCAAATCGCTGGGTCCTTTGCCCTTGCTGGGTCAGAGTTGGAGAGGGGGGCAGAGGAGGGGAGGGGGGGAAAGGAGAGGAGGGGGGAGAGGAGAGATGAGGGGAGGGGGGTGTCCGTGCACGCAGCGCCCCCTCCGGTCGTTTGCAAAGCGGGCGAGCCGCCCTGGCCGAGCCTCCCTCCCTCCGCGCCAACGGGCCGCCGCCGGACTGTTCCATTCCAACCGCTTCCCACCTTCCCCCCCCCCGCCGCGGTTTCCCAAGGTTTTTTTTTTTTTTTTCTCTTGCGCATTCGGGGCCTCATTTGCCTCCGCCCGCCCCCCGCGCCTTGGCCATTGGCCGCCGGCGCCGACGCCCGCACGGGGACTGGCGCGGAGGCGCTGTCACTCACCGCCCGCCCGCCCTCAGCGCTCGCCGTAAGCATGAAAGCCTCGCCGCCGCCGCCGCCGCCGCCGCTTCTCGCCCAGCCCCGGAGAGCAACCCCGGCGGTCCGCGGCGGCGGGGGCGGGGAGACGCGGAGACTCCGTCCTTCCCGGGAGGGGGCCGCGCAGGTGGAGGGCGGGCAGGGGCTCCCTGGCCCGGCCGCCCCTCCCTCCCTCCCTCCCTCCGGCAGGTGAGCCAGCCAGGCGCGCGCCTCCCCCCCTCCCTCCCTTCTGGCCCGCGCTTGACAGACAGGTGGGGGAAGGGTCCAATCCTCGCGCAAGACCCGGACCCTCCCTCCTCTGAACCCCCCCCCCCTCGCCGTTGCTGCCCCCCGTCCTTGTCTGCGCGCCGCTTTTTGCAGGCGTGTCGTTGTTGCAGGTCTGTCTCTGCTCGCCCCCCAAGCCCCTCCCCGCCCCCACCGTGGCATACCCTGCTGCCCTGCCGCCCCACTGCCCACCCCCCCCAGGTGGGTCTGGCTTCTCTCCGGCATCCCTGGGGGGCAGGAAGGGGTCGCAGTGCCCTGGGGGGGCGCCCCCCCATGGATTTCAACCCCTTCCCGAGTGATTGAACAGTGGCTTCTGGTTGCGGGGGTATGTGCGGGGAGAGAGGGAGGTTCACTGGGGGGAGGCGGGGTATGGTGGGTTGGGGCAGTGGGTTGCATGGGTTGGGTGGGTGGGGTTTGAGTTGGCCACCCTCTAATCCAAGAGTTTCTGGATGGGACACAAGACGGTATTCCTT